>CM058237.1:19359024-19400411 GCA_030180135.1 Orychophragmus violaceus
AGTTGTTCACATCTGGTACCCTTAGAGAGTAAGGAGAACCTCTGCCCGCATGCTTTGTGCCAATATATAATAATCTCATGCTTGTGAGAATCCCTTAAGGCATATCTTACGTTTGCATGTATCAAAAGAACTATCCGAGGAATCAAGATCTGGACACGCCATATCTTGAATGGTCTTACTTACCTCCATGGACATGGTCCTCCTGTCATCTGGTGATTGCTAACTGCCATTTTGGCTTTGCAAGCTATAGCTAGATTCTTCTTCTAAGCTTATGAATTACTCTTTTGAGTCTTTGTTCAACAAATGTTTCATTGATCTTCTCTCGTTACTGAATGATGTAGGAGAAAGTGATTGAAGATTTCATTAATTAGAGCTTGTTGAAAACGTAAAGGTGCAGAATTATTCACAGGAAAACTTATTTTTCTTGCTGATAGTTTTTCGTAATGCCATATGATTACATAGATATGGGTTTCCTGTTTAGACATCTCGTTTCTCTTAGTGAGACAAACAAAAGTTTGGTGATATCTTCATTCTTACTTCCAATGTTATTTATTCCTTCAAGTTCCTTGTATTCGATAGATATTGCTGATGTTGTTCCCTTTTCTTACATTTTCTTTGTTCTTTGTTCTTTGTTCTTTTGGTTTATAGTTTCTTATATCCATCATCTTTCGAGTCTTATTGAGAAATATTGAAGGGTCTGTCTTGTGTCTCTAAACTTATTCAGGTGCGAGCTTGAAGTCTAGATGGTTATTGAGGTTCTGGGTTTGTCTTGCTTTAAATAGACAGAGATGAGTTACACGACCATGACGGCTGAGAGTGAGGATGGTATGCACTCCAGCATCTATAACGAATCACCACCTACTTTATAGTAATTGATATATTAAGCTTTCTCTTGCTCGTATGATCATTTCTTTTCAAGAAGTCTAATTAATGATGTTTTGAGTTTCAACCAATATTATTGAGTCGCTCCTGATGAAGAGGAACCCATATTTATTCTTTTTTACAGGTTTGTTTTCTTTAATGAAGGAATGAACCCATATTGAGTCACTTGTTTGTGCAACCACATGTGAGCAGATGTTCCGCAGCGCCATTGACTGAGCAGCGACTAGAACATGTTTGATTCTCGATCTCAAACCCTTACTTCCATGGTGTTCTCCACTCTGGGAGAGGTACCTAGAGTTTCTGTCAAAATCATAGCGAGTGAAGGAGGGTGAGCGAAAGAGAGAAAGCCAGTGAAGAGGTGTTTACAAATTGAGACGAGATTTTGGAGAAGATATGATCATGATTATAATGTGATAGTATATAATGTGACGATTAACATAGTATATAATGTAATACACAAGACATAATATCAAATACCAAATTAAACAAACAATCTTCTCTTATAAAAATAAAAACTAGAAATAAACGAATTCTTAAATTTTAATTTACAGTAAGTTAGGGTTTATGGTATGAAATAAAATTAACTTATTCATAATTTTCTAACTAAGTATAACATATAAAAAAATTATTCTCATAAATTATAAGTTTTGGTAAATTTTAATAACAAAATTTATTTAAAAAATTCCAACAACTATAAAAATTAATGTCTCACAAACATTATGTTTATGGTTTAGGGTATTACAAGGTTATGGTTATGAGATTAGATGATAATAGTTTTGGATTAGTGAGTCTTTCATTAGTTTAGGACATATGGTTTGAGTTTTTGTTTTTGTTAGTTAATCTTTGATTAGTTAGTCTATGATTAGTTTAGGATATAGGTTTTGAGTCTTTGATTAGTTTAGGCTATAGGGGTTGGAGTTTAGGATATAAAAATATAATTGTATAATGTTTAGATATAATTGTAATGGTTTAGGGTTTTAAATACAATTAATTTATTTATTTTTTCTAATTAAACATAAGATATAAAAAATAATGTCATAATATTATACGTTTGGCGATTTTTAGTAATATAATTTTTTTTTAAATTACAATTAATATAAAAGTTAAAGCCTCACAAAAGCATTGTATGGGGTTTAGGGTATTGGAGGGTTAGGGTTTAGGGTTAGGGTATTGATAATTATTTTTTCATCCTAAATTCTAAAACTTTAACTCTCTATCATAAACACAAACCCTAAACCATAAATCCTAACCCATTTCTAAATCAATAATTAATTTCCAAACTCTAAATTATGAACTATAACCCTTAATTTTTATTCTCAAACATAAATCATGAACTATAACCCTTAATTTTTATTCTCAAACATATTATGAATCCTAAGTCTTCCAAATTCAAAAACCTAATTAGAAAACCCCTAAATTATAAACTCTAATATTAAATTTTATACCAAAATATTTATAATTGATATATTTTATCAAATGATTTTGAAAATATTATTTAATATATACAAGTAAATAAACTAAATACAAATGTTTTACATATAAAATAAAACTGATTTCTAATTGGTAAATAGAAAGAGATGATGATCACTTTATTGGATTATCTACCATTGATAGCCCTAGATCTAACATACACAACAAATTTTCCTTAAGTGTTGTTAATTAAGAAAAAAAAATTCATTTCAGGATGTTTTAGAAAAAAATTACCATTGTTAATCTTTCATCTTTTTTTCTAAATCAAAATTCTTTTATCTTTTTTTTTTTCTCTAGGTTGTTCTCTCGACCATGGAGACAACGCTAAATCCGCCGTTGACTTGTCCGGCTTGCTCATCTGTTTTACCACCGGCTCCTCAGTTCACCCTTAGGGTTCGAGCAGGTCTATTTTAGGTTTCGTTGGTGGCAGTTTGTGATCTCCTCTTCCACGGTGGCTCAACACAGAGAAAGTCGGGGCGTCTTTGTAGGGCAAACAGGGGGCTCGCCTTCCCTTGTCCTAAAATAAAACTGATTTCTCATTGATAAATAGAAAGAGATGATGATCACTTTATTGGATTATCTACCATTGATAGCCCTAGATCTAACAGACACAACCAAATTTTCCTTAAGTGTTGTTAATTAAAAAAAAAAACTCATTTCAGGATGTTTTAGAAAAAAATTACCATTGTTAATCTTTCATCATTTTTTCTAAAACAAAAATCTTTTATCTTTTTTTCTCTAGGTTGTTCTCTCGACCATGGAGACAAAGCTAAATCCGTCGTTGACTTGGAAATATTGTCCCGTGTGCCCCTATATGTCAGAAACTAATCCATTATATCCCCCACTAATCTGTAATGCCCCTTACTTGACCTTGACCACCACCCTAATTGTCCATGTATTACTAGTATTACCCGGTATTATCAGCATTACCTCCACTTGTAGTAGTACCGGTAATCACCAAGTATTACTCGGTATTACCAGTATTACCTCCACTTATAGTAGTACCGGTATTACCCGGTATTACCAGTATCACCGAGTATTACCAGGTATTACCCAGTACTACAAACCTAGTATTAATGGGTAATACATGGTAATACCGGGTAATACGAGGTATTACCACGCCTAAGGAATTCGAACCTTGGGCGCGTGTCGCACATAGGCACGTGTGTGAAGCTCCCACCACTGAACTACCGTGTTTTTCAACAACCACTATCAAATTTAATTATATTTAACCTTTACAACCATTCATTGAGGGTAAAATTGTCATTTCAACATTAAAAATATAACAGGGACATCTGAGATTGTTGATAGAAATATAGGGGCATATCAGATTATGTCTCGTATGCCCCTATCTATCAGAAACTAATCCACTATATCCCCCACTAATATGTAATGCCCCTTACTTTAATGAAAGGACGAAAATACCCTTCAACTTTTTGAAATAAAAATTCACTGCTTTTATTTACTAGACCTCGATCACCACCCTAATTGTCCCAGTATTACCCGGTATTACCAGTATTACCTCCACTTGTAGTATTACTGGTATTACCGGGTGATACCAGTATCACCAAGTATTACCCGGTATTACCAGGTATTACCTCCACTTGTAGAAGTACTGGTATTACCCGGTATTACTAGTATCACTGAGTATTACCAGGTATTACCCAGTATTACCAACCTAGTATTACTGGGTAATACCTGGTAATACCGGGTAATACCCGGTAAAACCAGGTATTACCACGCCTAAGGGATTCGAACCCTGGGCGTGCGTCGCACATAGGCACGCGTGTGAATAGGCCTGTCATTTTGGGTCATTATCCGCGGGTCCCGCGGGTTTTTATCCTCTGCGGGGCGGATGCAGGTCAAAAAAAAATTTCTTCAAATTTGCGGGGCGTGTGCGGGTCAGAGAATTTTTTGGCGGGGCGGATGCGGGTCGAAATATTTAGAACCGTGGGTTTGCAGGTAACCGCAATTTTTTTAAAAACAAAATTATATATTTTATTATTAATTTAAGAATTTTATGAGTTAATTAAAAAATAAAATAAAAATAAATAATATATATATATATATATATTTTTTTTAAATAGCTTTTTAAAACAAAAATTACTATTTTACGATTTTTAATTTTTAAAATTTATTAATAAATGTTATTTTAATTAAAATTATTTATAATTAAAAATTTTAATTAATATTTAAATATTTGCGGGTTATCCGCGGATACCCGCGAATTTAAGCGAGGCGGATGCGGGTCGGCTGTTTTTATTTTGCGGGTTTCGCGGGGCGGGTCGCGGGTTTGACCCGCTTGACAGGGCTACGTGTGAAGCTCCCACCACTGAGCTACCGTGTTTTTCAACAACTACTATCAAATTTAATTATATTTAACATTTACAATCATTCATTAAGGGTAAAATTGTTATTTTGACATTAAAAATATAATAGGGACATTTGAGATTGTTGATGGAGATATAGGGGCATATCAGATTATGTCTCGTCCGACTTGCTCATCTGTTCTACCACCGGCTCCTCAGTTCACCCCTAGGGTTCGAGCAGGTCTGTTTTAGGTTTCGTTGGTGGCAGTTTGTGATCTCCTCCTCCAGGGTTGCTCAACGCAGAGAAAGTCGGGGCGTCTTTCTAGGGCAAACAGGGGGCTCGCCCTCCCTTGTCCTAAAACTAAATCAAGGAGAACGTCTGGCCTTTTCGTCTTCTCAAACACGCTCTAAAATCTCACACCGACCACCAATTAAGGAAGAATCTCGTTGAGAAACCGAGGTACAACTTTCAATTTTCACATCTATGCTCTTGGGTTTCAATCGAATCGGTCTATATTAGTCCCAGATCTTGAACAGTTACTAACTGTTGTTTGATTCAACTATTTTCTTTGATGATCTCAAGACGAGGAATCTGTGAAGGAATTATCAGAGAAGGATCTTTTGAAAAGACACATCGAGCGAGCTAAGATGGTCCATATAGGGTAAGTTCCACTATAGTCCTCTCTCCTAGTTTTATGTTTTTACTCTTAGATCTTGTAGCCAAACACTTCCCCTATGAGATTCTTGGATCGTTTTTATTGTAGATGAAAGCAATCTAGCAGATCATGTTGGTAATTGGAAAAACGGTTTGTTTCGTTTCAGATTAAGAGAAGAGCGGTTGAGGAAGTTGGCTCTTCGTCCGCCACCACAATCCGGAGAGCAGTGCTTGAACGATTGCAAGGGTAAAGTTTTGTTAGTACTTAGCTTCCATGTAGTTGTGTACTTCTTTCTCTATTATTGATTAGTAAAGCTTCCATTTTTTCTTCTCCACGAACCTATTGATTTGATGATTCATGTTATGATTTGTTGCAGTCCAAGAATGGTTTGTTGTCCACGTTCTTGTTCCTCAATCAGATTGTGTGGCTTCACATGACTAGGATTTACAGGGTGAGAAAGAAGTTTTAGCATAATAAGAGACTTTCACTCTCGGGTTTAAAATCCGGGTGTTTTATGCTAGGACAAAGAACGTGATGAGCTTCTTGGACGTATATCACTTACTCAGTTGGATGGGTTCTTTTGTTTGTACATCCTTTGTCGATATTTGTTCTCTTCTCTGCCATCTAATTGTTTCTTTATGTATGGTTCAAACACGTGCTAGTAATTGATGACAAAGAACTGATAATGGAGTTGTCAGTGAAATGGGCAGGAAATGCTAATATCATATTTGCAGCCAAAGCATTCGGCTTAAGAGCCACTATCCAAGTAAGTTTTTTAATCGCCAATAACAATAATTAGACAAATCCCTTTTCTAGTTTCTCTGATTAGTTACAAGATTGTATCGACAGGTGTTGGTGGTTTTGTTTGTAGAGACATCCTGGATGTTCGAGAAGGAAAGCGTAGCCTCCAGAAGAAGCAGTGAAGCTAATGTGTTTAGAAAGAAGAAGACCTTCGTTTATGGAAAAGTCCAAAAGTTGTCCCCAAGAGATGAGAGAGTAAGTGTACTTATCTCTATAATCAACTTTTCATTAGTTAACAGTTTTCATTCCTACTTATAGTTATCAAGTTTCATCAGTTTACAAACTTCATTAGTTAATCAATAAACTTTGATGTCTTTCTTCGATGGAAATTTCCTAGGGAGGCCATGTTGGCTCAGAACGTCCGCAGAAGTCCAAAATTCTCAAGAAACTACTCAAGGAACAACATGGAACTAGGCTAATATATGGAACTATGTATTTGATAATATTAGTAGATTAAGTTTTTTTTGTCAACTAGTATATTAAGTTTAAACTCATGTTTCTCTTTTTCATCTTTGGTACTATGTATGTGATACTTGATGAGTAATGAAATATATTTTAATTTTCATATTTGGTATAATTATAACCAATACATGAAAAAATTACTATAAAATAGAAATTAGCCATAAATTTCTGTTGATATAAAAAAACATATTACGGAAATTGAAAAAAGCTACTACAAAATGTTAAATAGCTATTTACGTTTGTTGTTATAAAAAATATTATGGCAAATAAAAAATGCTAATATAAAATTAAAAATGGCAAACATAATGAGTTACTGTAAAATATATTATACCATCCAAATTTGTGCTATCATAGACAGATTTATGATAGCATGAAAAATTAATGCTATCGTAGATTAGAGATCTAAAATAACAGCTGCATAAACAACGTTCATGGAAACATTATCATAGACCTATGATAGCATTTTAATGGTACTAACAATATGCATATTTTTTTAGTGGTTGTAACAGGTTTGTTGTGGATGCCTTGAGGAAAATGTCATCCACACAGACGAGACGATATAACATTACATTTACCTTTTAAAAAATAAACAATGATGGATCACATTTCTTGTTGAAAAAGTGCATATTCATAAATCGTTTAAAAAACGCAGTTCGCCCTAAAAACCCTCTCGGGCACGAAAATCAAGAAGCGCCGTCGTTTGCTGGTTAGCCTTCGCCTTGCCACCTCGATGGCCGGTCTTCTCGACGGCGTCGGGGAGGGGTCTTTGGATCATTTTGTGTTTTCGGCGTAGATCTCCCCCCTCTTCCTTGTCGTCGGTCGGTGCGGTGGTTCTGAACTCGTCCCCGGCGGTTGTTGCAGAGGCGCTTCATGGTGTGGCAGCTGCCCTCTGTCTCCGGCGGTTTTTGCAGAGGCGCTTCACGGTGTTGGGGCTTCTCTCTGTCTCCGGCGTGTCTGCTCTGTCTTCGGCGAGAAGTTCTTCAGTTCATCCTTCTGACCAAGTATCTCTGACATTGATCTTCTGCTCCGGAGAGTTGCTTTTAGCGAGCGGTTGTCGTTGTCGATCTGTAGATCTTGGTCGTCGTCTGCTTTCGATGTCTCGCCAGTCGGGTTGGTATGTCCGGTTTCGGTGAATCTATCCCATCATTTTTGACTGGTTCGATTGGCTTGTGTTGTGGGTGGGAGTTTTGTTTAATTGTTTGGTCTAAGGCTGGTTTGGTCCTTGATTCAATCTGGTTTGTTTATGGATTGCTAGACGGTATGGTTAGATCTGGCTATGAGGTTGTCTTGGTAAGGCCTGTTTAGAGTATAGTCTCGTGGATTTTGGAGTTCGTGCTAGCCTGCTGGTTGGTCCGGTGTTCTCTCGTCTTCGGTTTGGCTATGGTGTTAATAGTTTAGATGGTGTCGGGTGGTGATTTGCTTTGCATTGGGAGTCTGTTTTCCTTCCTGTTGGCTGCATCGGTATAGTTCATGCGGTTCACTTTGTTATCTTCTGCCTCGGGTCTTCTACTTCTGGCAAAGGTTCTCTGGACCAACTTTAAGGAATTGGGCTTCGGCCTTTTCGCATCTAGTCGTTCGTTGATGAATGGTAAACAGTTGGTCCTTCGTCTTCTCTATTTTTGTATGCATACGGCTTGCTCGTGGCTTCAATGGATGGAGCAATATAATGAGTGTCAGTGGATCAGCCTCAATAATTTTTGGCTTCTGATGTTTCGCTCCTTTTCTCTCTCAGTGGTCGGTAGTCGCTGCCTCTTCGATGTCATGCCTGCTTGTTCTCGCTCTGACCTTTGCTGATTATTAGTTGGTGTTAGCTTATACCGTTTGGCAGTTTTTGTTTATTGGTGATAGTGGTTTCAATCTGCTATTTCGCTTTCCTATTGGCTCCGGGGTTTTTTCTTAATCCGCCGGCTTTTGGCTCCGGTATCGGTTTGTGATAGCCGGCTTTGGTCTTGTTTGTCTGTATTCCAACAATGTTTTCGTCCCAGTAATGAAATGAAAAAAAAAATCTTCCAGTGAAAAAAAAAAGATCACATTTCTTGTTAGTGTATCTTATGCATAAGATAGTCAGAAAATCATTGAAACCATGTGTGTGGAACATGTTTAAGACCATATACTACTTTCCAAATAAGATACAATGCTTTGGTTTTCCAGGGTTAATAAAAACTGATGGTTGATGTATGTACACAGTTTTGTCTCAGTCACCATGCAAAACACATTTTGGACATCCAATTGGTGGAGTGGCTGGTTGTGTCTAGGGGCGAGATGATATCATCATCATAGTCAACTCCAGACGTTTTATACTTGTCGTTGGCCACCAATCGTGTTTTGTAATGATTCATATATCCATCCGTGTGAAATTTATGCATGTACAACACAATAGAACAGACAATGTTAACCTCAAGAGTGAAAGTGGAAACAAAAGAAGCCTTAAGGCAGAGAATATTAAAGAGATAACTCAGACTTCCATTTGATAATCAGAAATAATAACTTAACGTTTTCTCTTACAATGAAGCTGATATATAAGGAAAAGAGATCTAGAGAGTTCTATCAATTAATGCTCATGACATCATTCTTCACATGTTGCTAGGATAGAAAACTTGTTTTTGAGAGCTGGCTTGTACGGAGGTGGTCCTGCAGCTTTGGGAACTGATTTCCTTTTGCTTTTGGGAACAGAGTTAGTCTCTGTGTCAGTTATAACAGAGACGACTGTTGCTTGAGTACTGGGCTTCGGTGGTTTGTACTGGCCCAATAGAGATGGTTGATTATCACAGCCCATTTGCTTTGTCTTCACATTAACATCCCCTCGCAAACTTTGTGTGGGATGATGAACACCAAGTTTGAACCTCAAATCAGTAAATGAGCGTGATGGTAGGGATTTGGTAAATATATCAGCTAGTTGATATGCTGAAGGTATGTGATGAACAATGAGTGTACCCATAGAGACTCGTTCACGCACATAATGAAAATCAACATCAAAGTGCTTGGATCTTTTGTGCATTGCTGGATTTGCAGAGAGATAGACAGCTGATAGATTATCACAGTAGAGTTTTGGAGGAGTAATCTGTGGAACACCAAGTTCATGAAGTAGATTTCCCAACCATTTGATTTCTGCAGCCGTGTCAGACAAGGTACGGTACTCTGCCTCAGTCGAGCTACGCGACACAGTAGGATGCTTGTTTGCAGACCAAGATATAATGTTGGATCCAAGAAAGGTGCAGAAACCACCAATGGACCTTCTTGTTTCCTTACAATTTGCCCAGTCACTGTCACTGTAGGCATGGACAGTGAAATCAGTATTAGATGTAAAGGAAATTCCAAGATTTGTTGTACCTCGAAGATATCTCAGAATTCTCTTGAGAAGTAGAAAGTCTGCAAGAGTTGGTGAGTGCATTTTTTGACAGATATAGTTCACAAAATACTGAATATCCGGTCTTGTGAGTGTCAGATATTGTAGTTTCCCAGCCAAGCTTCTGAAATAAGTTGGTTCTGAAAACAGTTCATCTTGATGAGGAACAAGGTCAAGCTGTAAAGGAAGAGGTGTTGCCACTGGAGTACAACTTGCCATTCCTGATATCTGAAGTAAGTCTTCTGTGTATTTCTCTTGATTAAGAAACAACCCATCTTCACTGAAATGAGCCTGAATTCCTAAAAAATAATGTAGACGTCCCATGTCTTTCATCTTGAATTCTTTATTCAAGACAGCAAGAAGAGAAACTATGATAGCATTGTTGTTTCCAGTAAGTATCATATCGTCAACATAAAGCAGCAACAAGATCACACTTCCTTCTTTGAGACAAACAAATAGAGATGGATCAGCTTTGGAGCAGAAAAAACCAAATTGCAGAAGGTACTCACTGAACTTGTTGAACCATTCTCTAGGGGCTTGTTTTAGGCCATAGATTGCCTTGTGTAACTTGCAGACATAAGCAGGATTGACTGAATCAATAAACCCTGGTGGTTGGTGCATGTACACTGTCTCAGTTAGCTCCCCATGAAGAAAATCATTCTTCACATCAAGTTGCTTGATGTCCCATTTTGAAACTGTTGCTATGTGTAAGACTGTTCTAACAGTGGCTGTCTTGACTATTGGACTATATGTTTCCAAATAGTCTATTCCTTCTTCTTGATCAAACCCCTTGGCAACTATTCTGGCCCTTAACTTGTCAAGGGATCCATCAGCTTTTAATTTTGTTCGAAAAACCCACTTGCACCCTAACAGATTCATGTCTGGTTTGTATGGCACAAGAGAGTAGGTCTTTGTTGCAGCAAGTGACTCAAGTTCTTCATGCATTGCTGCATTCCAGCCTGAATTCTTCAAGGCAGCTGCTACAGTCCTTGGCTCTGGTGGTGTTGATGTGATAGAGAGGAGAGCATACCGAGGGTTGGGCTTAACAATCCCCAGTTGAAGCCTTGTAGTCATGGTATGTTTGTCTTGAGTTGTAGCAGGGATAACTGAAGCTGGAGCAGTAATAACTTGAGTTGGAACAGGACTCCTTTGTACTGGCCCAATTTCAATATATTCAAGATCAGTGACAATTTTCTCAGGTATCAAAGGAAAAGGTTCAGGTATCAAAGAAGAAGGTTTTGCAGTTTCAGGTTCAGGAAACGTTAAAGCAACATCAGTGGTGACAGGAATAGTTACCTCAACCTGAGTGTTTACTGCAGAAGGAGCAACATCATCTTCCATTCTGAACTGAGTCTCTGTTGCAGGTACTTCTGCATGAATAAATCTTCGTTGCCATGCTTGGAGCAGTGTCGTTGCAGAGATGGTATTATGAAACTGAGAGTAGATAGTTTCAAAAGGAAATGTTGTTTCCTCAAACAAAACATGGCGATTGATGTAAACATGTCCAGTGGGAGGATACAAGCACCGATATCCCTTGTATTTGGAGTTATATCCCAAGAACACACACTGCAAAGATCTTGGTTCAAGTTTGTTTGAGGAGTATGGCCTAAGAGTTGGGTAACAGGCGCATCCGAAAGACCTAAGAGCAGAATAATCTGGTCTTTTTCCATGTAAAACTTCATAAGGACTTCTTTTATCTGTCAAGATTGATGAAGGGAGCAAGTTGCTCAGAAAGGAGGCTGTGGAGAATGCCTCAACCCAATAGACTTGTGGAACCTTGCCTTGAAAGAGCATAGATAGACCAAGTTCAGTGATATGTCTATGTTTACGCTCAGCAATTCCATTTTGCTGAGGCGTATAAGGACATGAAATGAGTTGTTGTATCCCACATTTAGATAGATGAGACACAAATTTGTTGCTGGTGAATTCACCACCACCATCACATTGAAACATTTGAATCTTCTGATTTAACTGATTCTCAACAAATGACTGAAATTGAAGAAAGATGCCGAAGAAATCTGAAGCCTTGAACCAATAAAACCTTGAGAAGTTATCAATGAAGATTACATAATATCTAAAGCCTTGAACAGAACACACTGGTGAAGGGCCCCAAAGGTCACAGTGAATTCTTTCCAATGGCTTAGTAGCAACAAAGACTGAAGGAGTAAACGGAAGTCTAGAACTCTTGCCAAGCTGACAGGACTCACATAGCTTGGAAGAAGTTTTATTGATGGAGATAGCTTGGATCTTGGATAGGTGCTGAAGAACATCTTTGCTAGGATGCCCCAATCTTCTATGCCAAATGTCATCACTTGCAGTGACTTGTCTGGTAGAGTAGAAGGCTGCAAAGGTAGGGTTCTCCAGAACATACAGATCATTTTGTCTGATTCCTTGAGTCAGGAGTTGCTTTGTTTGCTTTTCCTTTATACGAACACCATTAGCATCAAATTTTACAGAACATGGATAGTCATTTGTGAGTCTAGAAACAGATAATAATGACTTGGTAACTCCAGGACATACAAGAACATCATGTAAAGACAGTGTACCTGACATTGTTTGCAGAGGCACAGACCCAATATGTGTAATAGGAAGAAAGTTTCCATCAGCTACCATAACAGAGTCATGACCATGATAAGGTTGAGAGCTAGCCAACTGTTGTGATGAGTTTGTGATGTGAGAATATGCTGCAGTGTCAGGATACCACTCATGTCCAGAGGCATTACCTTGATCAGAGACCTTCATCGCAGCTAGAGCACTTGGAAGTTCTGGAGGTTCATAATCAGGGTCAAACCGGTTGTAACATTTGTTGGCTGAGTGGCCATACTTCCCACATATTTGACAAGTGGGTCTGGTGTTGGAGGAAGTGTTTGAGCCAGAAGCAAACTGTTGACCAGAAGAAAACTGTGGACCAGAAGAAAACTGTTGTGGAAACCTGATATATCATGGTTTTTACTAGTTTTAGACCATGATATAAGTGTGTTCTAGAGTCTATTTGTGTTTCTTTAGAGTCTTTTACAGGTTTTATTAGGTACAAGCACATTTGGAGCAGAAGTGGAGATTTTGGAGCTGTTTGGTGCATTTTGGAGATTTTGTCCGAGAGACAGAGTTCACTGTCCAGTTTTGGAGACTGCGTCGATCGTTGCACACCTGCATCGATCGATGCATAGCGCGAATGGGCCAGACTCGGCGGTTTAATGAAGAATGCTGATTTTGCAGAAAAGTCCAGATATTTACACAGAAGCCCAAAACGTGTTTTAGCTATTATATAAGGGTTTTTAAGCCATTGTTTAGGCTACGCTTTACTTAAGTTTTATTTTATTTCAGAGAGCCTTAGGGGCTGATCTTGTTCTCGAAAGAGACTTGATTTCGAACCCCTTTTGATTATTCTGTTTTATGATATTTGGTTTTCTATTCAAGATGTTTTCTGTTTCGATGATTATATCTGAGTAGATTACCTGTTAAGTTTAGGGATTCTCATTAGGGATTTCATGGAGTTATAGTTTAATTAATCAGTAGGGATTCATATCTTCTAGTTCTTTGTTTAGGTTTTTCTTAATGCTTAATCTGAACTGGCCACTTAGATTATGATGTTAGGCTGATTAATGCAGCGGAAGTTGGTTAATTTAGCTAGAAAGAACCTAGATAAGCAATTTAACTTCTCGCAAACGAAAGTTTGGTTTAATTAGATTGTGAACATATCAAACTTGGAACTAAAGCTGGTTTAATCTGTTAGTTCTCGCAAACGAAAGTTTGGTTTGCTGCACTTAGACTTAGAGAATTCTCGCAAAGGAATTTGGTTAATTCTATATCTGTGTTTGAGTTCTAGAACAGTTTCTGATTGGATCTCGACTGATTGATTGCTTGTGTTCCTGATTTCCTGAGAACTCCTTAGACTTAACGCTTCGCTTCCTTGCTCACAAATCACTCCTGCTACTGATTTACTTTTCTGCTCTGCTTTTAGTTTAATCACCTTTGCTTTCTCCTAGTTTAATCTTTTCTGTTCTTATCTATCGTTGACCGGAGTCCCTGTGGATTCGATACCCTAAGTACTACAACTACATCACTGTGCACTTGCAGTTAGTATAGGGGTTAAAACTAGACCTATCAAGTTTTTGGCACTGTTGCCGGGGACTCTTTTGAGTCCTTGATAGATTTGAACTTAGGGTTTAGACTAGGTTTTTCGTTTTTATTTTTTGCTACTAATTTTTTTTTTCTTTTCTGTTCTTGCGTTTCAGGTACGCCTGTAATCGCCTTGCATCGATCGACACGGTCCTGAGTGTCGATCGTCACATCTTCGCGCTTGCATCGATCGACGCTTCCACTGCATCGATCGACACATATCGTAAGAAAGATGTATGATTTCTTTAGTCCAGGGATTGATAATTCGCAGATAGCTGGGTTAAAAAGTAAAGTTGACTATCTGCATAGCTTTCTACTTGGAAAGTATGCGCAAGAAGCTATCAACAGTGTTGGAGGGAATGAATTCTACAGTCAGGAATCAGCTTTTCAGGGACCTTTCCAACAACAGGGCAATGCCTTCTCAGGGAGCTATGGTGTTTCTTCTTACCAAGCACCGCCTGCACCTACACATAAGAGCATATTAGAAGCTATGATGGAGCAGTTTCTTGAGAGAGAACAACAGATCACTGTGTCCCACAACTCAAAGATAGATGCATTGTATGAAGATCTGAATGGAAAGTTTGAATACTTGAGCACACATATGAAGAAGCTAGATGTCCGAGTTCAAACAGCTGAAACAATGCAAAGGCATAATGAAGCTAAGAGAGCTGAACGGAAACTGCACATCAAAGCTGTGACCTTAGGGGATGAGATTGAGTTGCTGGAAGAAGAAGAGAGCATAATCTCGGATTTTTTGGATGAGTATTGTCTGTCTGATACATGCATCGATCGACACCCCCTTAGTGACGATCGACACGCCGTTCTGACGGCAATTTCGAGTTCTTTCGAGAAACAGAATCGCCTTGCATCGATCGACACACATCATGCAACGATCGACACAGAACGCAAGCATGACCAAAAGCCTGTAACAGTCACATAACGAGTCAACAAGCCCATTGTGCCATATCCTAAGGTTCCTAAACCTTCCAAACAAGAGCTAGAAGTGGCTAACTGCATGAAAGTGATGGATAAGAAGGTGAATAAAACACCACCAGTTGAAACTTCGCGAGTTCATGAAAAGAAGATGATCTCCACTGATGGTCATCTGAAAGAAGAAGTTCATTTTGGTGGAACTCCAGTATCTGATAGTGGAAAGAAGAAGATGGCAGTTCCTCTTGAACCTGCTCTAACATCTTCAGTACCTGCAACTGCTCATAAGCAGGAAGCTCCAGACATCAGATATGCGTCAAAGGTAAGGTACAAATCACCTAAGCTTAAACCTTCTGATCACATTGTTTTGAATGCAGGAAAACGCAGTAGACCGCCCAAGCTTCGCTCCCGCCCTGATTCTGATTACTCTTTCCTAGGGAAGCCTCATGATCTGAAAGCCTATACACCTCCTTGGATGAAGAGATATTTACAGAGACATTCAAAGTCTCTGTTGAAACCGCCATGAATCCAATCTCTTTCCAATAGTCGAGCTAATGACTAAAAACAAGCGCTGAGTGGGAGGCAACCCACTATTAGGTTCGTTTTTGTTTTTCATTTTTTTGTTTTGATTTTGGTGTTTTGAATTTTTTGTTTAAGTGTGTTCAGAAGCGTGAGAAACAAGCAGAATCGCACTGCATCGATCGACACATATAGTGCATCGGTCGATGCAGTCACGACTTGTGGTTTACCGATTCAATTGCGGTTCAGACACCGGTTATCTCAATAACCGCGAGCATATTCGCTGTGCATCGATCGACACCCTTGTGGTATCGATCGACACATGGCGACGACGGGTAAGTAATCTGCAACTTTTCGGATTGTTTCAATTTGATTATTATTCCCACCGAGCTCATGCCTTGATTACACTGGGGACAGTGTATTTTAAGTGTGGGGGAGGAAGCTACTGACGCACGCTTTTGTTTTCTTAGTTTTTTAAAAAAAATTGTTTTATTGAGTCAAAATTTGTATGAAACTATGATTTTTCGAGGAAAATTTTCGCTTGAACAGGATCTAAGTGACCATTGGACAGACTTGCAGAGCCTCTATGACTGTTAGAAAACCCAGACACAGATCAACCTACTGGGAACACCCACATCACTTCAGGTATCAGAGGATCCTTTTACTGACTTCAACCTTAATACTGACTTAGATTTCTCACTTAAGGGCTTGGTATACTTTGTGTCGGATTCCCTGTTAGTTCTGACACAGCCTGTAAACCTGTCCTATTTAGTTCCCTTCTCCCCTTCCATAAAAAAAAAGATAATAAACTGAGGATGAGTTAGTAACTCCGAAGTGGTCACGGGAGTGGTAGAGACCCCTATTATCTCCTGTGTGATCCATGGAATGTGTCCAAAGTACACCCCATAACGGGAAGAACACTGATAAAAAAAATAAAATGATACCCAATGTGGGAAAAATCAGTTGTTAAGGAAGGGAAAAGAGAAGAAAGGGACTAGAGAAAGATAGTATGGTGGTCTAGAACTGATAAGGTAAGAATCCATGTGCCTTTGATCGATACTCCTTAGGTGAGACCGCACTTAAATACTTGCAGAAGTCAGTAGGGAGAATTTGAATGCGTGAATGTGATTGTGGAGTTTACTTAGGACAGTTGCTAAGTGTGGGGAAAGTACATTGTGGTCTTGAGTTCTGTAGGAAAGTTTTCAGTGGCTTACTAAGTGAATGTGATTGTGAAAGTTCCTAGGACGAAATGAGTTTCAGTGTTTTCAAACTTCTTTTCTTATGCTTTGGTTCTTTACTTGCTTGAGGGAAAGCAAGAGCTAAGTGTGGGGGAGTTGATATATCATGGTTTTTACTAGTTTTAGACCATGATATAAGTGTGTTTTAGAGTCTATTTGTGTTTCTTTAGAGTCTTTTACAGGCTTTATTAGGTACAAGCACATTTGGAGCAGAAGTGGAGATTTTGGAGCTGTTTGGTGCATTTTGGAGATTTGGTCCGAGAGACAGAGTTCACTGTCCAGTTTTGGAGACTGCGTCGATCGTTGCACACCTGCATCGATCGATGCATAGCGCGAATGGGCCAGACTCGGCGGTTTAATGAAGAATGCCGATTTTGCAGAAAAGCTCATATATTTACACAGAAGCCCAAAACATGTTTTAGCTATTATATAAGGGTTTTTAAGCCATTGTTTAGGCTACGCTTTACTTAAGTTTTATTTTATTTCAGAGAGCCTTAGGGGCTGATCTTGTTCTCGAAAGAGACTTGATTTCGAACCCCTGTTGATTATTCTGTTTTATGATATTTGGTTCTCTATTCAAGATGTTTTCTGTTTCACTGATTATATCTGAGTAGATTACCTGTTAAGTTTAGGGATTCTCATTAGGGATTTCATGGAGTTATAGTTTAATTAATCAGTAGGGATTCATATCTGCTAGTTCTTTGTTTAGGTTGTTCTTTATGCTTAATCTGAACTGGCCACTTAGATTATGATGTTAGGCTGATTAATGCAGCGGAAGTTGGTTAATTTAGCTAGAAAGAACCTAGATAAGCAATTTAACTTCTCGCAAATGAAAGTTTGGTTTAATTAGATTGTGAACATATCAAACTTGGAATTAAAGCTGGTTTAACCTGTTAGTTCTCGCAAACGAAAGTTTGGTTTGCTGCACTTAGACTTAGAGAATTCTCGCAAAGGAATTTGGTTAATTCTATATCTGTGTTTGAGTTCTAGAACAGTTTCTGATTGGATCTCGACTGATTGATGATATATCATGGTTTTTACTAGTTTTAGGCCATGATATAAGTGTGTTTTAGTGTCTTTTTGTGTTCTTTTAAAGTCTTTTACAGGTATAATCAGGTCTGGAGCATATTTGGTGATTATGGCACTTTTTGGAGATATTTGGAGTGTTTGGCCGAGAGATAGAGAGATGCGTCGATCGTTGCACTCTAGCATCGATCGTTGCATCAGCGAGATGGGCCAAAACTCGGCGGTTTAGAAGAATCAAGATATTGCACTTTGATCCAGAAGTTCCTGATATTTACGAAGAAGCCCCTGGCCGAGATTATGCCTATATAATTAAGTTTTAGGTGTTTTATTTACATACGCTTTCATAATTAAGAGCAGAGGATTTTTAGAGCTTTTGGGGCTGATCTGAACCTGTTACTTCATCTGTGTTTGGAGAAGATTTCGAACCCCTTTTACTCTTTATCTTTTATGCAATTTATTCATCATATGATTATGTTTTCATTATCTATGTCTGAGTAGATTCCTTGTTAGGTTTAGGGTTTCTCACATAGGATTTCATGACTTGCTAGATTTGTTTAATTCAGTATAGGATTCATAACTATATCTGTTCTTCAAACTAAATTGTGCTTAAAGCTAGTTCTATCCTGATCAATTAGAATCCAGATCTTAGGTTGCTAAATACGTCACGGAAGTGGGGTTTAGGAATCTGAACTATTTAGGTTGAGCAATTAAACTTCTCGCAAACGAAAGTTTGGTTTAGGATAATTGTGAACATATCAAACTTGGAATTAATGCTAGTTTAATCTATTAGTTCTCGCAAACGAAATTTTGGTTTGCTGCACTTAGACTTAGAGAATTATCGCAAAGGAATTTAGTTAATTCTATATCTGTGTTTTGAGTTCTAGAACTATGCTTAATTAGATCCTTGCTCAATGAACTGTCTGCTTGTCTGATTTCCTGAGAACGCCCTAGACTTAGCGCTCTTAATAACTTGCTTTCACAACCAATTAATCTCTGCTTTCTGTTACTTTCTCGCATTGCTTTCAATACAATCACATTGCTTTCTTCCTAGTTAAATTCCTGTTCTTGAGCTATTGAATACCAGAGTCTCTGTGGATTCGATACCCTATGTACTGCTACTACTGAACTGTGCACTTGCATTTAGATATAGGATTAAAACCTGATCCCTATCATGTTTTTGGCGCCGTTGCCGGGGACTCTTTGAGTCTTCGATAGCTTCGAGCCTAGGGTTTTACTAGGATTTTTCGTTTTATTTTCGTTTTTATTTTTGTTTTTATTTTTTAGTTACTGATTTTTGTCTGTTTTTCTCTGTGTCGCAGGTACCGATTTCGCACTGCGTCGATCGTTGTACCCTTGCATCGATCGTCACTAGGCGATTCTGAGATTGAACCGATCGTTGCACTGATAGTATCGATCATTGCTGGACGATTACAGACAGTTTATGCAGACGCAGAAAACTAGAAGTAATCCGAACTCGAGCTTGGTTAATCTCAATCTTGAAGAACTTGGACATTTAGAGAGGACTAACAGAAGAGAAAGAAGAGAAAGAATGGTGCGAGAGCGTTTGATTTTGGAACGCGATGCTCAAGGTACCCTGAGGGACCGAGATAACAACCCATACAATGCTGCCTTCCAAAGGATTGATGCTGAAGGGAATGTCATCCCTGATCCTCCTGAGCAAGAGCAACAGGAGCAGAACCAAAACCAGGGTCAAGGACAGGCCCAAGGTGGACAGATGGTGGTTCATGAGAGGACCTTAGCTGACTACAACAGACCGGATGAGTATCATGCAAACCGGTCAGCTTTAGTACTTCCTACTTTTGAGAGGAATGATTTTGAGATCAAGACCATCTACTACCAGCTGATGAGGCAGAATTCATTTCATGGATACCCAACGGAGCAGCCTATGGATCATATTGATTCATTTGAGGACATAGTCACTGGCATGAAGTATGATGGAGTCTGCCCGGACTATCTGTTTCTCAAACTCTTTCCGCACAGTCTTGCTTGAGACGCTAGTGCATGGCTGAAGCAGTTAGCACCTGCTCAGTATACTACTTGGGCAGCCCTGAAGAGTGAGTTCCTGCGTCACTTCTATGATGATGCGCGTTCAGACCAGTCCAGACAGGACATACTCACCTTTTCCCAAGGAGCTGTGGAGCCCTTAAAGACTGCCTGGATGAGATTTAAGCAGTATCAGCGTGACTGCCCACACCATGGATTTACTGAAGTTCAGCTGATTGGTATCTTCTTCAGAGGCATAGATCTTCCTTATCAAACTGAGCTGGATAATTCCAGTAATGCTAACTTCAACACCAGGACTCCTACACAAGCTAAGCAATTGATTGAGAACCTGATTGGCAGCTACAGTTGCAAGACTATGGATGAGAGGAGGAAGAAATCTGGTGGAAGTGTAGAGAATTCTAATATGGCTGATATTAGATCTAGGCTGGACACAGTTTATATTCTCCTAACAAGCAAGAAAGCTGTCCACTTTGCCCAGGATGTAGAGGTAATTCAGACTGAGGAAGACACTCAGGAAGAAGATGTGAATTACATAGGAGTTCTGGTTTCCAAGGTAATAGATTTGGTAATCAACAGGGAAACATATTCTCCAATGGAGGTCAGAAAAGTGGTTTTCAGAGAACCAATGGATATGAGAGTAGAGTGGAGACGATGCTGAAACAGATGATGGAGAGTCAGACTAAGCACGCAGCAGATGCCGACGCAAAGATGGATACTATCTATAGGGAGCTGAATGGGAAGTTTGAATATCTGAACACACACATGAAGGAGCTTGATGCTAAAGTTGCAAGAACTGCTGGACATGCTCAAAGGGAAGAGGGATATCTCCCAGGACGGACTGATGCCAATCCCAAGTACCAATGCAATGCAGTGACGTTGAGAAGTGGTAAGGAGCTGTCATCTGGCCAGAAAAAGCAGTTAAGCGTTGAAGAACTCGTGGAAATTGAAGAGCAGGAAGATGGGATACGCGATATTCGCAATGCGTCGATCGATGCATCTAAGCAACGATCGATGCAGAGCGAAATCAAGGAACCGGATGTCGTAACAAAGTCGCCTAGCATCGATCGATGCGACAAGAGCAACGATCGACACAAAGTGACTGCAGAGAATTCGAAACCAGAGAAACCGAAACAGTCGACCGAGAGGGTATACAAGCCTAAGGTACCTTATCCCAAGAACCCCAAAAAGGCTAAGAATGATAGGCAGTATGCAAAATGGAAAGAGTTCATAAAAAAGGTGAAAGTTGAAGTACCTTTGTTGGATTTCATTGAAACTTCTCCTATGATGAAAAGATGCCTCAAAGATGTGATTTCTGGAAAATGGTCTGATGAAGAGAGTATAATGATGCTAAATGAGGTGTGTAGTGCAGTGGTTCAAGGCAGAATTCCAGAGAAATTAAAGGATCCAGGCAGCTTCGTGTTAGATTGTGCTGTCTACAAAGAGAGGTTCGAAAGGTCTCTATGTGATCTTGGTTCCAGTGTAAATCTGATGCCCCTCTCAGTTGCTAAAAGGCTCGGGATGACAGATTTTATACCCACTAGGATATCACTGGTTCTGGCAGATAGATCAATCAGGATTCCCGAAGGAGTAATAGAGGATGTGCCTATAATGGTTGGCAAGTGTGTGATCCCAACTGACTTTGTGGTTCTACAATATGGACAGGAGCCAAAAGATCCATTGATTCTAGGCAGATCTTTCTTAGCCACAGCCGGTGCGATGATTGATTGTCATGGAGGCAAAATAGTTCTGAATGTGGGTGATCTGAAGATGAGTTTTGACATGAACAAGCTGGTAAAGAGACCAACCATCGACGGGCAGACTTTCTATGTGGACACATTGGGTGATTTGGCTGCAGAGTACTTTCACCAATCACATGCTGAAGATCCGCTAGAAAGGGCTTTACTGAGCTCTATTTTGGAGTTGGAATTCCTACAGGACGAGCCTGCGATGTGCTATACAAGATTGATGGATTCTGTCGAGGTTGTAATGCAGGTAGAAGTGTCTGACGCGGCCTTGCAACGATCGACACCATCTAAGCATCGATCGTTGCAAGTCGACAGAGACTGGGCAGAAGAAAAAGCTCCGAAAATAGATCTGAAACAACTTCCATCCGGGCTAGGGTACGCATTTCTTGGACCTAATTCAACTTATCCAGTGATTGTTAATGCTAGTTTGAACAACGCAGAGCTCACTTTACTGCTAAGCAAGCTGCGCAAGCATCGCAAAGCTCTTGGCTATTCCCTTAATGATATTTCAGGTATCTCACCGGAGCTGTGCATGCACCGGATACATCTTGAGGATGAATCCAAGACATCTATCAAACATCAGAGGAGACTTAATCCTAATCTGCAGGAAGTGGTTAAGAAGGAGATTATGAAACTCCTTGATGTTGGGATTATCTATCCTATCTCTGACAGTGATTGGGTGAGTCCAGTCCATGTAGTGCCTAAGAAGGGTGGAGTTACAGTTGTGAAGAATGAAAAGAACGAGCTGATACCTACTAGGACTGTGACAGAACACAGGATGTGCATAGATTACAGGAAACTGAATGCTGCTACCAGGAAGGATAATTTTCCCTTGCCTTTTATTGATCAGATGCTTGAGAGGTTAGCAAATCATCCTTACTATTGCTTCCTAGATGGCTACTCAGGTTTCTTTCAGATTCCCATCCATCCAGAGGATCAGGGAAAGACCACTTTCACTTGTCCATATGGGACGTTTGCCTACCGTAGGATGCCTTTTGGACTTTTCAATGCACCAGCCACATTCCAGAGATGCATGATGTCCATATTCACAGACATGATTGAGGACTTTATAGAGGTATTCATGGATGATTTCTCAGTATATAGATCATCCTATAATGAGTGCTTGGATAATCTGTGCAAGGTTCTGACAAGATGTGAAGAGAAGCACTTAGTTCTTAATTGGGAAAAGTGTCATTTCATGGTCAGAGATGGCATTGTACTTGGACATAAAGTGTCTGAAGCCGGAATAGAGGTGGACCGCGCTAAGATTGAGATAATGACCAACCTTCAGGCACCTGATTCTGTTAAGTCTATTAGGAGCTTCCTTGGACATGCTAGCTTTTATAGACGGTTCATCAAAGATTTCAGCAAGATCGCTAGGCCACTAACTGCTTTGCTGTGTAAGGATACTAAATTTGAGTTCACTGCAGATTGTCAAACTGCATTCGAACAGATCAAGCAAGCATTAGTGAGTGCTCCCATAGTTCAGCCACCAGAATGGGATTTGCCTTTTGAGGTTATGTGTGATGCAAGTGATTATGTTGTAGGAGGTGTTCTTGGGCAGAAAAAGGATAGAAAGCTTCATGCTATCTATTATGCCAGTAGGACACTGGATGATGCACAAAGAAACTATGCCACTACGGAGAAGGAGTTGTTGGCGGTTGTCTTTGCATTTGAGAAATTTTGCTCTTATCTTGTTGGCTCAAAGGTGATTGTACACACTGATCATTCAGCCCTAAAGTATCTGATGCAGAAGAAAGATGCTAAGCCAAGATTGTTGAGATGGATTATGTTGCTTCAGGAGTTTGACATTGAAGTGAGGGATAAGAAAGGGGTTGAGAATGGAGTTGCTGACCATCTTTCAAGGATGCTAGTCGAGGAAGACGTGCCAATTAATGACTATTTGCCTGAAGAGAACGTCAATATGGTTGGGACAATGTTTCAAACAGATTTGGACAGAAACCTGCAGAACTGTTGGATTAATCGCATTGCGTCGATCGATGCAACCTCCGCGTCGATCGATGCATCTATCGGGACAGAGACGATCGATGCGCCCCTCTGTGACGATCATTGCAGTGCGGATACAGATCTAGAGACTTTTACAATTCGGATTGGAGGCTACGAGTTTGAGATTAATGCTGTCACAACAACTGATCGACCATGGTATGCAGACATAGCTAACTACCTGGCTGCAGAGACTGAACCGGATGATCTGAAAGGGTATGAGAAGAAGAAGTTCTTCAGAGAGCTTAGGAGATACTATTGGGATGAACCCTACCTCTATAAGCATTGTTCAGATAGCCTTTACAGAAGATGTGTTGCTGAATCAGAGGTTCCGGATATCCTATTCCACTGCCATGGATCAGATTATGCAGGACATTTTGCCACTTTCAAGACTGTGTCTAAGGTTTTGCAAGCAGGTTTCTGGTGGCCTACAATGTTTGCTGATGCTCACTCCTTTATTTCTCATTGTGATGCCTGCCAAAGGAGGGGGAAAATCAGTAGGAAGCATGAGATGCCTCATAATTTCATTCTTGAGGTTGAGGTTTTTGATTGCTGGGGCATAGACTTTATGGGCCCTTTTCCCTCATCCTATGGGAATAAATTCATCCTGGTTGTTGTGGATTATGTGTCTAAGTGGGTAGAAGCAATAGCTAGTCCAACCAATGATTCTTCAGTAGTCATTAAGTTGTTTAAATCCATCATATTCCCTAGATTTGGAGTACCTCGGATAGTGATTAGTGATGGAGGATCTCACTTTATTAATAAGGTCTTCGAGAAACTCCTAAAGAAGCATGGAGTTCATCACCGAGTTGCTACTCCTTATCATCCTCAGACTAGTAGACAGGTAGAGGTTTCTAACAGACAGATCAAGGAGATCTTAGAGAAAACAGTTGGAAAGACAAGGAAAGATTGGGCAGCTAAGCTTGATGATGCTTTATGGGCCTACAGGACTGCATTTAAGACACCATTAGGGACTACTCCATTCCATTTGCTGTATGGAAAAGCATGTCATCTGCCAGTGGAGCTTGAGCACAAAGCAGCGTGGGCTGTAAAGCAGATGAACTTTGACCTTAAACCAGCTGCAGAGAGGAGATTGATACAGCTTAATGAGTTGGATGAGATTAGACATTTTGCCTATGAGAACTCAAAGCTGTACAAGGAGAGGACTAAGGCTTATCATGATAAGAAGATTGTTTCCAGACGGTTTGAGCCTAATGATCAGGTACTTTTATACAATTCTCGAGTGCATTTGTTTCCAGGTAAGCTGAAATCAAGATGGTCCGGTCCTTACACGATCAAGGAAGTGCGTCCGTATGGAGCTGTCGTTCTAATCGGCAAGGAAGGTAATGAGTTCGCTGTAAATGGACAGAGGGTAAAACATTATTGGGCTAAGGCCAAGATTCCAAGAGGTCAGATTCTGCCTCTGGTTGATGCACCCTCCACCTGAAAATTCTTGTCCGTCCGGTCAAGCTATTGACCTTAAACAAGCGCTGGGTGGGAGGCAACCCACCATTAGGTACTGGTGTTTTCTATTTAATTTTTGGTGTTTTTGTTAGGATTTTACGTTTGTTTTTGTTTTTGGTGAAGTTATGTTTGCAGGTCTCGGACAGAATCGCAGTGCGTCGATCGACGCACTTCTGTGTCGATCGTCACAACACGATCGGAATCGCATTGCAGCGATCGTTGCGGTCCTGAGAAACGATCGACCATACACGATAATCGCCAAGTAACGGTCGATGCACTTAGTGCAACGATCGATACCTACGCGACAGAGGTAACCCGACAGACATAATCTCATCTCTTTTATCTATTTATTTTCTTTTTACCGATCCTTCGCTTGACACTACTGGGGACAGTGTGTCTTAAGTGTGGGGGAGGTGCTACTGACTTATATCTTTCTGTTTTCTTAAGAGTCAGTCCATTTTTCAAAAAAAAATTTGTTTTATTGAGTCAAAATTGTTTAAGTAAGAAACTATGATTTTCTGAGAAGATTTACAAGACTTGCAGGAACTTAAGTACCATTGGGATGAAGTTGCAGGATCTATCTCTGACTATTAGAAAACCCAGACACAGATCAACCTACTGGGAACACCCACATCACTTCAGGTATCAGAGGATCCTTTTACTGGCTTCAATTTAATACTGACTTAGATTTCTCACCTAAGGGCTTGGTATGCTTTGTGTCGGATTCCCTGTTAGTTCTGACACAGCCTGTAAACCTGTCCTATTTAGTTCCCTTCTCCCCTTCTCTAAAGTAAAAAAAAAAAGATAATAAACTGAGGATGAGTTAGTAACTCCGAAGTGGTCACGG
The DNA here is from genome assembly GCA_030180135.1 of Orychophragmus violaceus. Lineage (NCBI taxonomy): Eukaryota > Viridiplantae > Streptophyta > Magnoliopsida > Brassicales > Brassicaceae > Orychophragmus > Orychophragmus violaceus. The sequence goes on from CM058237.1 coordinate 19,384,868, forward strand.
GAGTGGTAGAGACCCCTATTATCTCCTGTGCGATCCATGGAATGTGTCAAAAGTACACCCCATAACGGGAAGAACACTGATAAAAAAAAAATGATACCCAATGTGGGAAAAATCAGTTGTTAAGAAGGGAAAAGAGAAGAAAGGGACTAGAGAAAGATAGTATGGTGGTCTAGAGCTGATTAGGTAAGAATCCATGTGCCCTTTGATCGATACTCCTTAGGTGAGACTGCACTTAAATACTTGCAGACGTCAGTAGGGAGAATTTGAATGCTTGAATGTGATTGTGGAGTTTACCTAGGACAATTGCTAAGTGTGGGGGAAGTACATGTTGGTCTTGATATCCTGTGATTGATTCTTTCAGTGGTTTACTAAGGGGAATCTGAGTATTGTAGCTTCTAGGATGAAATGAGTTTCTGAAGAGTTTTCAAACCTCTTCACCAAGCTTTAGTTCTATGTTTTGCTTGAGGGCAAGCAAAGGCTAAGTGTGGGGGAGTTGATATATCATGGTTTTTACTAGTTTTAGGCCATGATATAAGTGTGTTTTAGTGTCTTTTTGTGTTCTTTTAGAGTCTTTTACAGGTATAATCAGGTCTGGAGCATATTTGGTGATTATGGCACTTTTTGGAGATATTTGGAGTGTTTGGCCGAGAGATAGAGTTCACTGTCCGAAACAGAGAGATGCGTCGATCGTTGCACTCTAGCATCGATCGTTGCATCAGCGAGATGGGCCAAAACTCGGCGGTTTAGAAGAATCAAGATATTGCACTTTGATCCAGAAGTTTTTGATATTTACGAAGAAGCCCCTGGCCGAGATTATGCCTATATAATTAAGTTTTAGGTGTTTTATTTACATACGCTTTCATAATTAAGAGCAGAGGATTTTTAGAGCTTTTGGGGCTGATCTGAACCTGTTACTTCATCTGTATTTGGAGAAGATTTCGAACCCCTTTTACTCTTTATCTTTTATGCAATTTATTCATCATATGATTATGTTTTCATTATCTATGTCTGAGTAGATTCCTTGTTAGGTTTAGGGCTTCTCACATAGGATTTCATGACTTGCTAGATTTGTTTAATTCAGTATAGGATTCATAACTATATCTGTTCTTCAAACTAAATTGTGCTTAAAGCTAGTTCTAACCTGATCAATTAGAATCTAGATCTTAGGTTACTAAATACGTCACGGAAGTGGGGTTTAGGAATCTGAACTATTTAGGTTGAGCAATTAAACTTCTCGCAAACGAAAGTTTGGTTTAGGATAATTGTGAACATATCAAACTTGGAATTAATGCTAGTTTAATCTGTTAGTTCTCGCAAACGAAAGTTTGGTTTGCTGCACTTAGACTTAGAGAATTATCGCAAAGGAATTTGGTTAATTCTATATCTGTGTTTTGAGTTCTAGAACTGTGCTTAATTAGATCCTTGCTGAATGAACTGTCTGCTTGTCTGATTTCCTGAGAACGCCCTAGACTTAGCGCTCTTAATAACTTGCTTTCACAACCAATTAATCTCTGCTTTCTGTTACTTTCTCGCATTGCTTTCAATACAATCACATTGCTTTCTTCCTAGTTAAATTCCTGTTCTTGAGCTATTGAATACCAGAGTCTCTGTGGATTCGATACCCTATATACTGCTACTACTGAACTGTGCACTTGCAGTTAGATATAGGATTAAAACCTGATCCCTATCAATTGATTGCTTGTGTTCCTGATTTCCTGAGAACTCCCTAGACTTAACGCTTCGCTTCCTTGCTCACAAATCACTCCTGCTACTGATTTACTTTTCTGCTCTGCTTTTAGTTTAATCACCTTTGCTTTCTCCTAGTTTAATCTTTTCTGTTCTTATCTATCGTTGACCGGAGTCCCTGTGGATTCGATACCCTAAGTACTACAACTACATCACTGTGCACTTGCATTTAGTATAGGGGTTAAAACTAGACCTATCAAAACCCACGACCTTGTGTAGAGTAAAAACCTCGACCACGGAAGTTCCCACGAGTTTGACCTCGACCACGGTTGTAGCCACCTCTCTGATTGTAGAAAGCCAAATGAGGAGAGATGTCTGGAGAAGAGTTGTAAGTCTGGAGTTTGTCATCAAACCCAATGAGCTTGAACACTACATCATCAAAGTTTGGACCAGGAAAAGAATCCGTAGTGTTCTCAATAACTGTGGTGATGGACTCATATTCTCTTCCTAAGCCATTCAAGAGCCCATAGATCTTTTCATGCTCAGATAAAGGAGCACCAATCGAATCTAGTTGGTCACAGAGTGACTTAATCTCAGAGATGTACTGAGTAAGAGTTTTGGAACCTTTTAGAGTGGTTTGAATCCGTCTTTGAAGATCCAGTTTGCGTGTTGCAGAGACACGGTTGAACTTTTTGGACAAATGGTACCACACTTCATGAGAAGACCTAAGACCATAGACGCTCTTGAGTGCATCTTCAGACAGAGAGCCATACAACCAAGCCATGATAAATTGATCTTTCTTGACCCATTTCATTAAATCTGGGTTTGGAGCTTCTGCGGTTTGTTCTCCTTGATGAACAGTGATTGTTGTTGGAGGACGAGGAAGCTCACCAGTGACATAACCAAGAAGCATCTGACTGCTCAGAAACTGGTTAAACTGAAGCTTCCAAGACAGATAGTTCTGTTCATTGAGCTTGAGAGTAACACACTGAGAAATGGTGAGTGTAGGAGAAGTCATAGAGGGTCTGTTCTTTTCCTCATCTGGAAATTGCGTCTAGAAACTGCGTTCAGATGCAATTTCCAAACGTTGCATCCAGATGTAAATGCAATTATGTTTCTTTGTGCATTTAGAAACTGCGTCTAGAAATTGCGTCAAGATGCAATTATGTTTCTTTGTTTATTTGTATACATTAGTTGGATGCATTATTTTTAATGTTTGAATTTTGTGGTTTTGGTGGAAAAACACGATTTTGCGGTTTTGATGGAAAACGGGATTTTGCGATTTGGACGGAAAAACGAGATTTTGCCGTTTTGGCGGGAAAACGCGATTTTACCGTTTTGGCGGAAAAACACGATTTTACAGTTTTGGCAAAAAACACGATTTTGCGGTTTTGGCGAGAAAACACGATTTTACGGTTTTGACAGGAAAACACGATTTTACGGTTTTGGCGGGAAAATGCGATTTTGCGGTTTTGACGGGAAAACGAGATTTTGCAATTTGGCGGAAAATACGATTTTGCGGTTTTGGTGGGAAAAATGGTATTTTGCGGTTTTGGCGGGAAAACACGATTTTGCGGTTTTGGCGGAAAAACACGATTTTGCGGTTTTGGCGAAAAAACACGATTTTACGGTTTTGGCGGGAAAACGTGGTTTTGCGGTTTTGGCAGAAAAACGAGGTTTTGCGGCTTTGGTGGAAAACCGCGATTTTGCGGTTTTGGCGGGAAAACACGATTTTGCGGTTTTGGCGGGAAACGCGATTTTGCGGTTTTGGCGGGAAAACGTGATATTGTTGTTTTGGCGGGAAAACGCGATTTTGCGGTTTTGGCGGGAAAACGCGATTTTGAGGTTTTGGCGGGAAAACGCGATTTTTCGGTTTTGACGGGAAAACGCGATTTTGCGGTTTTGGCGGAAAAACGTGATTTTGCGGTTTTGGCGGGAAAATGAGGTTTTGCGATTTTGGCGGGAAAACCGATTTTGGCGGAAAATGTGATTTTGCAATTTTGGCAGAAAACGTGATTTTGCGGTTTTGGCGGAAAAACGAGGTTTTGCGATTTTGGCGGAAAAACTAGATTTTATGGTTTTGGCGGAAAACGTGATTTTGCGGTTTTGGCGGGGAAACGCGATGTTGCGATTTTGATGAAAAAACGCGATTTTGCAGTTTTGGTGGAAAAATGCGCTTTTGTGATTTTTTTTTTCGCGAAAAACCGCGATTTTGCTATTTTATCGAGAAACCGCAGTATTTTACGATTTTCCCAAAAATGCTTATTTTAGATTTTTGGGAGTTGAGACGCGCAATTTCCAATTATTTTGGATGCAATATCTGACTTTTGCATCTGGATACGTTTCTTAAGTACCACTAAAAGAACAACATCTTGTTTTTGCATCTCAACGCACAAAAGAACAGCAGCAAAGAAAAAAGTAGAGCAGGTTGAGGTGATGGTACGACAGGTGGAGTAGGTAGAGGTGGTGGGGAACTTGGCATCGTCGTTGTAGTGGAAATAGTATAAAATCAAAGGAATATTTAAAAGTAGGGAGGCAGAGTAAGGTAAAATGCTTTTATGAAAGGCAACATGCTACTTTGATAGAGTAGTACAAAAAAAAAGACGGTACAGGTAAAATTTATTTTTAAGAATAAAGTTTGTAAAAAAGTTACAAAATTTTGTTTTGGTTTAAAAGTTTTGAAATTATAATTGCTCAGTAACTTTGATTTACAAATAATAAGCTAAGTTAAATATCTTCTTTTCTGCAATGATTTATAATGTTTAGTAATACTCAAAATCTTCTTTTCTAATATGATTTTTAGTGTTTGAATATCCTCTTCTATAACATGAATCAACCCTCATTTTTTCCTCTCTCAAATACTCTAAAATGAATAATCTTTTTTACTTCAAATAAAAAATAAAATTCATCTCTTATCAGTCTACTCAAATCAAGGTAATTTTATTAGTTGCTAAAATTAGTTTAATTTTATATATATAGATATATTTAATAATATAATATCCCTATTAAAGTTATACGATACTTTTCATGAAAATAGATTGTTTTTGTACCTCTATTTTCGTACATTAAAACATTTGTACTACCCAACTAATAATTATGTTATCATACTTATTACTTTGTCAAATCTAGTAGAGTGCACACTAGGTTATTGGGAAAAATTTTATTTAAACCTTAACTTTCAAATTTGAGAGGAAAAATACTTGAGCTTTTTCGAAGACGATTTAATCATCATGTTTTGTTGACCACATGTTTTAATCCTAAACTTTTATTGAACAAGCCGTTTTAAACACATAATTAGTCAACTAAATCTGTTGATTAACGTTGAATCTAAAATAGCTTTATTAAAAAAAGTTGCGGGTTTTCAGCAAGTAAAACTTATCAAATAAAAAATTATCAAATGTCTTAAATGACTTTATTCAAAAAAGTTTGAGAAAATAACCAAATTAAAAAATTCAAAATGAAATAAATATATATAAATTTCACTATTTCTCAAAACTAGATTTTTATGGTTTTTATTTATATTAAAAATACTTAATATATTATTAATTTTAGTAATTGTTATAAAAATAATTATGAATCCAATACCCAAAAAAATAAAACAAAAACATTTATTAGCAACAATAATTTCCTTTAAAAATTAACTATTATAATGGAACATTCACAGAACAATCAAGTTTCTAACTAAGCTATGTTAAAACCCCGCCTATAAAATTAGTCTCTGAATTCATGATACATAAAGTGTATTAAGAACATGCAAAAGTAAATAAGAAAAAATAATTTGATGATTTCAAAACGTTATAAGAGAGATTTTTTATATTAGCAACTATATAACTATGATAATGAAATAATCATGAGATAGAAGAATATTAGCTTAACTTTATTGTTTCTCTTTTTGGGTATTTTATTTATAATTATTTTGAAAATAATTACTAAAATTAATAATATATTAACTAACTATTTTTATATATAAATGTAAATTATATAAAATTAGTTTTGAGAAATAGTGAAATTATATATATTTAATTTATTTTGAAATTTTTCATTGGTTAATTGTTCTCAATCTTGTTAAATAAAGTCATTTTAGACATTTGATAAATTTTTTATTTGATAAGTTTTATTGACTGAAAACCCACAATTTTGTTGAATAAAGCCGTTTTAGACACACAATTAGTCAACAGTTATAGATGACTGATGTTAGGTCTAAAATGGTTTGGCCAACAAAAGTTTGGAATTGAAACGAATGGTCAACAAAACATGATGATTTAAATCGTTCTCCCAAAAATTCATATTTTTTTCCTCCCAAATTTGAAAGTTGAAAGTTTTTTTTTTTGGTTTTTTTTATCAACAAAGCACAAACAAACTAGAATGACTCAATTAGCCAGTTCGGTGGCATGGGCTCTACGTAGATGAGATAAGCCGGTTGAATTCTAACACTCCTTGCCAAAATATATGTCTTCGAGTTATTCGCCCTCGGAATATGCTTGATAACAAACTTCGTAAAGAATTCCTTCCTTAGTGCATACTTCTCTAGATGAATTGCAGAATCCGGCCACTTCATGGGTGTAGACACTATCTTCACAAGTTCTGAACAGTCTGTTACAAAGGTTATATCTTGTTTATTCCATCTTTTCACACTCCATTGCCCATATTAGAACTTCAAACTCAGCATGTAGCAGTGAAATACTTCTTCTTATATTCATGGCTCCCATCACAATATAATGTTCTCCTTCGTAGATGTTGTACCATCCTTGACCTGAGAAGCTATCACCTTCCTTCCATGAACCGTCTAAAAAACAAGATATAACCTTGGATGATTTGCATTCAATGAAGCCGTTTTCCACAAGATATAATCATCTAAAAATAAATACTATCCATGGATATTTCCTGTGGAATGACCGTCAATTCCCCCCCCCCCCCCTCCCCGCTTTGTGAATTCATTGAATGCAAATCATCCATAGATTGAGACTCTTCCCACGTCTGTGATTCCGATTTATCTATTTTTAAGATGCCATTTGGATCCTTATCAATATTGTTATATATTTTATCATTTCTACTTTTCTAAATATACCAAAATTATCCATGGATAGTGACTGATTATACTTTCTCTTTGCAATCTCCAGAACAAATAATACATGTTAGGAAAGATTGAAGATCGGAGAAACATTTCCAGATTGGAAGGGATGGAAGAAAACGCCCAAGTTTGTACTACCGGTGGACATTCAAACATGACATAATTTATTGTCTCTTTATCTGACCCACATCTGACACATTGAGTATCACATCTGATACCTCTATTTTTCAAGTTATTGTGAACCGCTAAACACCCTGTTAGAGCCTGCAAAATGAAATGTCTTATCTTTGGGGGGACATTTGATTTTCCATGTGAATGTCTGTAGATGTATTTGTGCTTGGAGGACGTGGCATAAGGAGATGTATGCAATGAATTCATTGATCTTTGATGGAAGTGTGGCAAAAGAGACACTACAAGAAAACAGGGTTTTTGCGACTGTGTAAATAGTTGCAAATCAGTCGCTATATTATAATTTGCGACCCAGTAACGACTAATCGTATTAGTCGGGAATCGGTGGTACCTAATTCTATTAGTCGTTAAATTGCGACTATATATATTTTGTTATAATTAGTTGCTACTGAGTCGCTATATTTAGCGACTAATGAGCGACTGATATGTGGTTATTTTAGCGACTGATTAGCGACTAATAATAAAATAATATTAATTGTGATATTTACTAATTAGATAATAATTAAATATTAATTAATATACTAAACTATAAACAAATAAATTCCAAAAAAATACAAAAATACAACAACAAAAAATTCATTAAATATTAAATATATTTTATTTATAAACAAAATACAAAAAACAAATACAAAAATACAAAAACAAAAACGAAAGAAATACATGGAAAATACAAAAACAAAAGAAATACATATATATACATATATATATATATATATATTTCCCGTATGAATCGCCGACATCCCTACATCTCCGTAACCACCGCCACCACCATAGCCTCTGAAACCACCACCTGCTCCGCCATGCCGCCGGGCTATGCTTCTGCCGATGTGCAGCACCTTCTCCGCCATGCCGTCCCTTTCCTCCACAACAAGCCTGGATCGGAATCGCGTCACCGGCGAGCTTTACGCGGTTTCTCCTCGCCGGTCTCTCGCGTCTCGACGAGCTCGAAGGATCCGCCTTTTCGCCTCTCTCACTGCGGCTCCGGCGACATGATTCGTCCTCCGCTCTTTGTCTTCGCCTCTCTAACTGCGTAACCGTCGTCAGAGATCTGTAGAATCCGCTACCACCACCACCACCAACCGAAACTGCGGCTCCTCCTTCGCCGATTTTTACAATATTAAATTTAGTTTATGTTTATAATTTTGTTATTTCTTATATTAGTTTTAAAAGTTATTTTTTATTTTATTTTAGAGATATACATAATCCTATATATAAAAGTTGAAGAGGGGGCTCTCCTGGGTTGACACCTCAGCCTCCTCTGATTGGGCCACGTCATGCAAAATAGCCACGTCACTGTTAAGGCTTCATCATCTCTCACGCATCCCGCCCCTCAATCGGAACAAAAAACACAAATTTCAGTGACCCGATCCTCCGAATCGGCCGGAGTTCCTGAAACACCTTATTCCCCTCACCCGTAATCTTGCTCTATTAACTCTCTCAGTATCTTCAATTCTTCATTCTCGTGGGATGCCCAAAAACCCTAATCGACGTACCCCTCCTTCGCAGATGATACTTCCGCTGCTCTCGAAGGTCTCTGTTCGTGTAGTAGCTGAATGGATGACTTCTTACTCGTAATCTTATCTGAGAATGTCCGATTAGTTGGGAATTGGAGGCATTTCTCCTCGGTCTCGATTCCGGATTCGTGAGCTCAGTAGCTGAAAATGGACAACGGCCTTTAGGCAAGACTCTCCGGTAGTTTTTCAGGATTGGGTCTAAGAGAATCTTCTGGTTCCCTTGAAAACGGCTTCCAAATCGATTGCCTGTTTAAGGTCATCAAAGATGATGAAGCTGCAGGAGCCACAATCAAGCAGCATGTCACTTATTTATCTTCTCTCACTCTCTTTATTTAGAGCGCCACTATAGAGCTGCAATTTGAGTTCGTCATCCTAATGGTAGGGAATGGTACTGAGTATATATAAAAATGTGTAGAACAAACAATGATTATAACTTGCAAAGAATTTTTAATCAGAAGAATGATCTTCTTACCTACACAACAGGCGATCAGAAGCTTTTAGTAGCAATTCTTTTATACTTGTTCAAATGCAAAGTCAGCGTCTGTTCAAATAGCAATATTTTGTGAATGTTCTCGACATAGAGTGATCTTTGATCCGTAGATGAATTCTCCTGGTCATCGTCTGCGTCTCTCTGACTGATTAATATATTTCTCTGACAGGTGTAGGGGAACAACCTCTTACAGTCTGAAGTCCAGAGAAGCCATCTGGAGCTTGCCAAATATGTAAGCTTGATTTTAAAGTCTCGTTGTCAACGGATAGGAGAATTTATAGTTTCATGGTCATACTCTTATTGAAGACAAGATGAATATTGTTGGTGGAAATAACGGCGCTTATTTACTTGGTGACCGGAACGGAAACAACACATATGATTCATAAGCATAAACTCATCACATAAGTGAAGTATTCAGTTTCATGTACTTCCCCGAAGTATTTAGTCTCGTCTACTTCCCCGCTTATAGATTTGTGGTACTCTCTTTGGATTATATACCAGGTGTATATTTATAAAGTGGCACCTCTGTCCAAAGTTGAGACTGAGGTTTCAACAGAATCAGTGGAATCATCTCAACCAGGACCAGCACTACTAACTCCATGTCGTGGTAATTCTGTGGTAGTTTACAATTTTGTTGGATATGAAGTGCATCATATGATCTTGGGCCAATTTGGTTTTTCAAGACAGCTGTTTATGCGTCTTTTGCGGATATCCTCAGCCTCATTGTTGTTTTAATCGCAGCAAATACGAAATATTCATTCTCCACTGGATTTAATGGCAGAGAATACGAAACATTCATTCTCCACTGCTCGAGTCCGCATGATTAAGCTATGTTTCTTTGCAATTTATAACATTACATGTACTATCTGTTCTCAGATTGTTTATGCACTGCTCTTAGGTCAAGAGACCCCCAGCATGGGCTTCACTAACATCCGGGCCCAGACAGTAAAGCCCAACGAAGGGCCACAACTCATGGCCGAAAACAGCCCTCAGCTCCACAGCTTCCTCAAGTACGTGAAAAACCATACGTTTCCGTAACCTGCTATCATTATGTCCTTAATAAATTATTAATTACTGTTCCCATATAACCGCAGGCCCCACTATTTGAAAGACTATATATATATAGCCCGCCTGAGATTCATTTGCAACATTAACACTCCTCAGAGCTAAAGATCAAGATAACAATGCCACGAGACCCCAAACACACCAAACCCCTAAGCCGTCTAGAGGCCCTACCTAATGACATGCTTCTTGAGATCATGTCACGTGTAGGTGCTAATGCAGTTGACGATCTTAAGCATTGTATCATGCCCGGAGCTCAAAGATGCTGTTGATGATCCACAGGTTTACAGAAACATCAGCCTCTCCCATGTGGTGAGCAACCCCCGACTTGCTAACAGTACGTACTCAAAACTTGTGACCAAATGTCTGCGCCACGACAATCCCTCAGCGCATTACGTCAACGGGATTCTCGCCTACTTTATTGCTGATAACTCGGGCAGAGGATTACACCACCTGAAAATAGCCGCTGATGCAGCCCTACGTGAAGCCATATACCTTTACGGCATCATCAAGCTATGCATGGGAGAGTTTCTTGAAGGAGGCCGCTACGAACAACCGGTACGAACACTATCTGAACAAAACAAGAACCAAGTGAGACGGCTCAGACATCATTTTTATCTCAATAGTTCCCAACAAAACAAAGGGGAAGGCAATTCCGCGCGTATGCGCGGATACTCACCTAGTGTGGATAAAAAATAAGATAATAAATCTAAAAAATATTTTAAATTATAAGTTTTTAATATTGATAACTATGAGTGTTGTGGATAATAGAAATTTATATAGTAAATTCGTATTAATTATATGAATTTTAAATTTAGATACATATAAACGTTAAATACTTTAATAAAAATGTAATATTTATATATATATATATAATAATAATATTTATTTTTTATTTTATTTATAAGATATACATAACTTGGATTAAAAAAAAAAAAGGTAAGATGATAAGGGTTTCCAAAATTTAGTGTCGGTCGAGTTGATTTTTTGAATCCTAATTGGATTCGGAAACCTAGGTGAAGGGCTATATATAAAACTAAACATAGAGAAAGAATCTGAAGGAAAATAAACAAACAAACGACAAAATCGTAGTTATTTGTCAAGTAAAACACTAGCTAGATAGGATTTGCTCAAAAACAATGGCGGACAGTAGCTCGACATGGGATGTAAACTATGCATATAAAAAGTACAGCGTCGTCGATTCCACATCTTCAGGATCTGTTTTAATAAAGATACGAGAAATTAAACGGACTATTGTCAGGAGTCCAAGCGGTCGTGAAACCTTAATGAAACAAGGGAACCTAGAGGGGGAAAAGAACGAACCAAAAGAATTTGTGTCTGAGATTCCATCATCTATGTTACTTGCCGGAGAAGAAATATGTACTCGATTTATGGCAAGCGTCTTGTCCCAGACAAGGATTGAGAGCTGGCTTCAGCACCGCATCGCTCATGATATCTCCAAAAACGTGATTAATATAGGCTGCCGCCTTAGACAAGAAACGTCTTTCAATGACTTTGTAAGCTTCGATGATTATGACTTTGAAGGTCGTCCAAGACCAATAGAACAAGACTGCATAATCTATCTAGAGTAGATGTCGAATGGTCCAAAGAAGATAATGAAGCTTCTGTGTTCTCATAGTTTTCATAGAGATTAAGTGATGAAATCCTGACCAGCTTTCCTCATGATTCAAGCAAATGGACAAAACCGGTTATGAAGCCAAAGAAGGAGCCGCCTGATTTCAGCTTCAAATCAACACATGGAGGTCTTGTCATTCTGTCAGAGACCATTTGGACTACATTCTTAACTCAACTAGAGCACACCTCGAACTTGAATCAGTACATTCAGAGTTCTGATGAAGAAGTTATGCAACTTGCAACTCAAGCGATTTCCAGCTTATGCAATTCAGACATACGAGCATTCAAAGGAGGACTCAGAACGAAGCAGAAGGAATTAAGCCATGGAACAAATTTTCCTGAATTCTTGATTCATCAGAGAAGCTGTGAGAATTGGAATCACCTCAAGAACGGTTCATATGAAAAAGATATGAATTTTGCAAATCGATGGTTCTGCTTGAGGTTGTATTCCGCGACTGAGCCAGAGATTGAGTCACACAGCCCAGCTCAGGTACAATTTGGACCTGAAACCAATTGGAGCTTCTTCCTTGATCTCTTAGCTTTCCAACAAGCTCAATATCAGAGGCAAAGTCCATTGGATCAGAAAGATACATCTCATTTTCCTAAATGGATCAACTTGGTCCATTACTTGGAGATTGCTAGACCCACTTGGATTGGAAGCTTGCAAACTTATGTTTGGCATCCAGGATACTTTCCTAAGCCCAAGAAGAGCTAAATTTCGTGGCCAAACAAGATCAATTCGACCAAGCACTTCAAAGGACAACTTCTTTGGTCAAAGAAGTCTAAGAGTCATTCCACATTAGTTTAATGTTTGGTCTTTGGTCTTAGTCAAAGTCTTCATAGTTTTCTACAATTTCTTCCTAGTTTTCTACATCTTTTCTTTGTCTCTTCATCTCTTTGTTTCCTATAAAGAGACTTCGAAATCATATGAATAAAACAACCTTTTTCTGATTAAAAAACTTCTTTGTTTAGAGAGTGATTCTCTTTGTTCCTTTGTGAACATTTCGATTTCTTAGTGAGTAATATCTAAGATATCAAACCGGTGAATCAAGAGGTATTCCGCAACCTTTTGTGTGACCATTCTATCAAGCCAAAGAGTGTTGTGAGTGTTGAAATAGTTCAGGTGTTGAGTTTGACATACTCTTCATTGGTTCTACACTAACTTCATCCTAAAGCTTCCACCGCCTATCTTCTTTGTTGGATCGTAGCAAGTATCAGGCCTTGAGTTTAATATACTCATTGTTGGGTCTTCACGAGCCATTTGGAGCATAGGATTATCTTGCCGACTTGAAGTGAGCATTTTTGGGATTTGATTCTGTCTAAAACATCACTGCTTCGGACATGAATCTATCATTAAGGGTGTTCGTTTGCCTGTCGCCGGCAGCAGCGGCTGGTGACAAGTTTTTGTTCGTTTGCTTGCCGCCGGCGGTAGCGGTTGGCGGTTGCGATTGGTAGCAGCGGCAGGTTTTTGTTCGTTTACCTGCCGCCAGCCGTCGGCGTCAACCGCCAACGTCCAATCGCGAACAAATTCCGGACGCTAATTTTTTCGGCGTTCGAAATGGCAGTTGACGGTTGACGCCGGCGGCTGGCGGCAAGCAAACGAACAAAAACCTGCCGCCAGACGCTGCCGCCAGCCGTTAGCCGCTGCCACCGGCGGCAGACAAACGAACATGGCTATTGTATTCTCTCGTGGCTACGGGGCCGCAATCATTCATGTCCCACTTGTCGCGACGATATCCACAATCCTCGACCGCAGAAACAGCTCAAAGAAACCAAACACTTTGATCTCCAAAGTTACGTTCAGGAAGTATGGAGATGGATAAGCAAGTTTGGAGAAATCTCGATTACTTGGATATCAAGAATACAAAATATTCCAGCTCATGTTCTTGCTAAAATCTATTCCGAACCATGATTCCTATATGTTTTATCCTTTAATTCCTCATTTAATAACTGAAAATATTTAATTTTAAAGATTATTGAACCACTGTGGACCAAAAATAAAAAGAGAATTGAACCACTTACAAGAAGATACATGGTGCTAAAATTTCTAATGAGTTTTTATACTCTCAAATGAGAACTGATTCTCATTTATTTATAATAATAGTGAGATACTCTCTTAGATATTTTCATTGGACATGAATTTCTTCATTCTCTTCATACAAAGCAATTAGTTGATCATTTTGCAATTAGTTGATCATCATATAGCATTGGCTTATGAAATTCTCATCTTCACTGATTGCAAGTGTTTACAAAGCTAAGTATTATCCTCAGAGTTCTTTTTAGAAGCATATAAATATCAGAACTCAAGTTTTTCCTGAAAAAAACATAATACAAAGTCAACCATTGGTTAAGAGGAATAAGACTATAGAGTCGGCAATGGTAAAAGTATGTGGCCCAGGGGAGGTGCTTTCTGTATTTATCTCTTAACAGTTCGTGATCTTATTGTCCCACATACAGGGGATAGTAACCATCAAAGTATATCAAAAGTAATGCAGATACGACCCAGCATAACAAATATAAGTGATCATGTGTCTTGGATATTTAATAGAAATGGAAAACATACTGTTAAATCAGGGTATCATATTCAACACATACTTACAAACAGTAATCATAATCAACCTCAAAGGGAGATAGCTCACGGTAGTTTGCAAGTGACTGAAGCTTTGAACAAAAGAGGATGCAAGATTTATAGCTTATGTCAACTTTGTGGACACACTACAAGAAAACAAGGCTTAAACCGACAGAAATTTCGACAGAATTTTTGCCGTCGGAAGTTCCGACAGAATTCCGACGACATATCGACGGTTAAGTATGCGTCGATTTTCCGTCGGTATATTCCGACGGAATCATAAATCTGTCGGAAATTTCCGACAGATTCCCGAGAGACACAGCAGTTTGTCGATAACCTGTCGGAAATCCGTCGGTTCGTAAAAAATCTGCTGAAAAATGGCCTCGAACCCGAGACCTTGGAGTCTTTAACCCAATACCCAAACCATTATGATACTATGTCATTCGTTTAAAGCTTTCCACGTTCTTTATATATCCTTTAGTTAGAATATTATATTTTAAAAAAAACATATTTTATTTTAGAATTAAACATAGAAAACAAAATTCATCATTAATAAAAATAAAAATTACATTATAAAATTTTAATTATTATTATTCGTCGTTCGTCTCCTTCCATTGGTCGACCATGATGTTCCACTCTCCCGCTGGAACCCAAGTCGGTCTTCCTTCACCTCGTTGCCACCGGAGCTTCATACGCCGCATCTTTGTCGTGAAAACTTTCCTTGCTGTTCGGTGAAATTCCCGCCAGACAATGAAAACATTATCCGGAGAGAATGTAAAGTATTCCTGAAAAAAAAAAAGAATTAATTGTGTATTTTAAAATTTAATTTATAATATTAATTAAAAATATAACTTACAAGGAAATCCTCGAACCATGCAGTTTTCAGATCCGCCATGACGTTATAGTACGTCAGATAGCGTCCAGACCAGCGAGTCTCCATGATGTCGCTGATGACGGAGTGGATGACCGTATTGGATCCGAACCAAATGGCCCGATGGGCTTGGCGAGAGGGATCGAGGTTTGGCAGCGACTCTCGACCCAGTTCCGCGATAGTTTGAAGAACGGAAGCGCGGACTTCGGGAGATAAGGGTGCGGAATCCATATTTTTGTTTTTTTTTGGTGATGGAAAGAAGAGTGAAGCGGGTGGATATTTAAAGAACATTTTCCGACGGAAATCCCGTCGGTTTTCTGTCGGTCTTCGGATTTATTACCGAAGCGACAGTTACCTATACGTTACCTTGGGAAGAGAGGTGCGTAACTCCGGCTTTGACCGTTTACCAGAAATTTACCGACGGATTTCCGACAGATAACAACTTTTCTGTCGGAAA